>JARHVA010004001.1:1702500-1725000 GCA_037957365.1 Torreya grandis
TTTTATTTTCTATGGTTGGTGTGATAAGAATTAATTTTAGTTAGTTTATGATATTTTTGATATCTGGTGTTTATGAGGAATTTATGTTATAGATATCCACATTTTGATCTGTGTTGGGAGTACTTAGAGGGAAGAATTATTTTATTGATGACATTAAAAATTGTTGGCACTCCACATCAATTGTAATCCATATTTACTATTTTATACATTTTGAAGAATAGATTTGGTAAATTCATTGGGATGATAAGTCTAAAATAAGGGTTATTGGTGTTAATTTTGTCTGCAAATTATGGAATTGTTCACCCTTGCATGAAGTGAGGACTCTATTCATTGTAGCTCAACTTCCCTTTCCTCTTATTGTCATGGAAATAGGTGACATGCATTGGTAATTGATTTGCATCTAAAATTGTTAGGAGGAATTATTATAAATATAATAAGTATAGAGAAATGTTTCATCTTGAAAGATCTATGAGTTTACTAGAAAATAGAATATGTGTGTGTGTGTGTGTGTGTGTGTGTGTGTGTGTGTGTGTGTGTGTGTGTGTGTGTGTGTGTGTGTGTGTGTGTGTGTGTGTGTGTGTGTTCTAATATTCTATTCATTGGTGTTCAAAGATTAACCTATATGGTTAAAAGATGTCTTATTTGTCTACTACGAAGATAACTAAATAAAATTGGGCAATTTATTTTCTTCTGCTATTTGAATTCTCAATTTGATATATAATGACTTGGATGGGGAACATTTCATGAGCACAAAGAACCACAAATATGGGTCAATTCATAGTATAATTTATTGTATCAAATGCCAGGTATCATATTCAATAAAGAGATTAAGTGAAAATAAATTTACTAATTATTACTAATAATTAATGGTGCTGAAGTGAAAAGTTACCATCTATGGCATCCAAGTGAGAATGACCAGTTTTCATTCAAACTTCAATATGATATGTTGTAGCGCTCAAGTGGAAGGTGACATATTTGTGTTGAAATTGGCTTATTGTTGATAATAACACTTGTATGGTATGTAAAACATATTTTTTTGGTGATTTATCTTCGCTAGCAAAGCATGATGAGAAATCTTTGGTCACTTCAACAATGTCTGGCTAAGTGGGAAATTGGATGTAACAAGAATTTGTAGTACTAGTAGAAAATAAGGAAATGCTTTGAATTGATTTATAATATTTTGTGATTAGTTTAGTATTTATTTGAGATAATTAGTTTTAATGTAGGTTTTAATATTATACATACACAAGATTTGTGTGGTTGATTTTACAATTGCATAAAGATAGTGTATCACACAACCCAATTAATATCACAAAAATATGTCTAGCAAAACTCTAAAATTGCTTGTACACCATGTGTCAATATGTTGTATACTCATACCAAGCACTTAGTTTCATCTAAAGGTGAACATGCCATGTGAAGGAAAGTGCACTATGATAAGATTAATTCTAGTTAGGAAAACATACACTACAATACCCTAAATGATAGACCATGCTGAACCAAACTCCCACATCTTAGTGGTATTTCCAAACTATGTTATACTGATTAATATCATAAAGTGCCTAGTGAAACACAAATAGCCTATGAAATGAGTAAGTGAGAAAAAAATTCATCCTAATATAAGTCATGTTATTATTTGCATCTATCACTAACCAACTAAAGCACATAATCATGAAAAATCAAGTATCCATCTAATGTCTAAATCATACTGAGAGAAGAATAATGAGTGTCAATCATGGTGAGAGTACACTAATATGTTAGGTATCCATCCATGGCAATGTTATCTAGATCTAACTGAACAACACTAAACCATATTGGACCATGCTAAAACAACAAATTAAGGTATATAGAGTAAACAACTAGTCACTACATACCAAATCATCTACTTAGGCCTCATATCATCAACATAGAATGATACCACTACTAAAATGATTGAGAAAACAAAGTGCTCTATCATATAAAATACTTAGACCTCCCAAAAGAGTCATTTCTCCATGCAAGGACCACATATGTATATATAACCACCATGTTTGGTGTAGTGGGAAGGGTGGTATCACAAATTGATATGACTAATTCCCATCATGACCCACTAGCTATATTCCAAGTTGCTTCTCCTCCCCCATACGATGCCATAGACATAATAATTATGCACATACAAATACATATGAAACCAATAACTATAATCACCAAAATGAATATATAAGAGAATCAACCAATCATATAAGGTTAAAACCAATAAAATTGAGATTAAATATTCTCAAATGAAAAAAATAAACCCAAAAATCCAAAATAAATTTCAACAACAATGTTCATGATCAGTCAATTTGGAAAAAAATAAAGATAATAAAATAAAATGTTGGTTTCAAGTCAAATTAAAAAATGAAATTCAATCAAATATAAATAATTTGAATAAAACATAAGAAAAAAATATCACATCACAAACACTATGTGACTTCTATAAAGCACTAAAATCACCCAAGGGGATATGGGATAAGGTCAAAGGGCATCGAGTGGTCCACTAGCTTTTATGGAGAATTGAATTACATCATCAAGCATAGTGGATTGGTCTACCTACCACTACCAATAATAAAATAGTCTACTAGTCATCTAGAGCATAGAACTACCTCATTAACTAGGGTGTGGTCCATCATAACAAGAAAATGATATAAATAATAAATCCTAAACATAGCATCCTAGTGATATAAAAGTACCAAATTAATCATACTATGTCACATCCATGACTGTCATGTAACCAACCAATTATTAAATAACATTACTTATATAGAGTAACCATGTTGTAACATATCAAAAAAAAATTGCATCAGTTTGATTGATGCCACAATGTCATCCCTGATGACATTTTCATCATATATCTATAAATTCAATTAAAATCTCATGAGTAATATATAAGTCTCTCTATGTATGGTAATACAATGTCCCAAGGTAACATATGGAAATTCTATCTATTATCCATCACTAACCATTACTAAATATAATGAATAACAACCATACCACAATGAAGTGATATTGAAAATAAATTATCCAATGACATTTGACCATAACTATCCACCATGTCAACCAGCTGATACAAATAAAGGAAAATGAAAACTATAAACTCTCACACATGGCATCTCAGTGTCATATATACTAGATCATATCACTAACTATAATTTATTTCAAGTAACATATCTCAAAGGGAATATTTATATCAAACATAGTTTACTAAAGTTCTACCAAGTGAAAATTGTAGGTAGGTTTGAGTGTTGAACACTAAAAATTGCTATCTATTGTAAATACAAGAAATATCAATATGGTATAAGAAATCATCACCAAGATAAACAATGCATAAACTTCAATAATCATCAATCCATACTCCAAATGACCAATATTTCATTATTCTCAACTAGGGTGTGATAAGATGAAGAAAACAAGGTTCTACAAGTCCTAACACATACATAGAATATGATACCGCATGATACTAGATTTTGCATGTGTTAACATAGTAAAAAATAATAAAATGATATAATGGTAAATGTAAAATATAAGGGTCACCTAAAAGGGTCATGAATCATAAAAGTTTTGAAACCAAAACCAATGACAACTATATGTTTTAGGTAACTAAAATATATACTACCAAATCAAGGTGTACTCGTATCAAAAGATTATTTAACAAAGGGTATGAGTAGTCACTTAGGGTTACTATTACCTAAATATCCTAAATACATTATCTTATGTTAATGTTATTAACACTCATAGGCCACCTACCACTACTAAATAATTTGACTACTCTTAAGAAAGTATTGTTTCATCTATATAAACATGTAATAGTCATATCATTACCACCTTTATTTTAACACCATAAGGCTATTTACGGTTTTGAAATTGGTTAATTTGTATAAATCTAATCTTGGATCTAAGAAATAATCATTTTGACACATTTATTATAACTTTAATATTCACCTACATAATACATATATATTAAAAATCTTGTAATTGTCATTAATTTACTTCTGCATACAATCAATCACTATATTCATTAAAGTTATATAACATTTATTCACCATTAAATAACATTATTGTCACCAAACTACTTGGGAAATATCATATTTTTGTACCTAAAATCAACAACTTTTAATATTGTTATTTAGTAAATATACTTAAAATCAAGTCAATGAAAGGTAAATGTAACAACTTTAACCTTAACATCTAGGGGAATTAATAAGTCTGGGCTAGCATGCGCATAATTAATTCTTAACCAAAGCTAAACAAGGTGTTTGGATGTTGAAAACCAAAGTAATATACATCAAGATAGGTTTTACATTCTTACTTATATTCAAATCATATTATAAACAAACATAATTTATTATGGAAATGTATTCAAACCCTAGCAAGAGCTTATAGAAAACAAATCTTCCAGACCACCTCAATAACAATGTCATTAAAAAATACTAGAACACTAAATAAGTGTATTAACATAAAATACCACTTAAGTACATATATAAGAAATACATAATTTATATATAGCATTAATACTCAATCATATATAAACAAATATATATCACACAATAAATGTTATACAAAATGTCAACATGAAGTATAGACATGCCAACGAAGTTGTCAATTCAAACTTCAAGTAAACTTCATCCAAACACAAACAACATGGTCAAACAGTTCAATTTAAGATCTCAATTCATTGTGAGTACAAATGAACATAAATTTTGTGATGATATGTTTCACAACTTCATCACAAATACCAAACATAAATCCTTAGAGTTCCTAGTGTCAAACCTAGGCTCTGAAACCAAAATGTAATACCCAAAAATTCTCCCCAAAAACCCATTAAAACACTACTATTTTTTTAAAACTCTTGTGTGACATTTACCCTTTAAAAATATAAACACACTCAATTAAACACTGTATCTATTTAACATAGATAATATACTATACATTTGGGTCATAGGCATTTACAAACTCATGCCCACAAACATAAGAAAATTCAAAGCTAACAATTAAACCATTCATTTATTACACCTCAATTCCAACTCTGCACTACCCATGAACACAATAAATGAGGCAAACTACTCATTTTAAAGTATAATTTCACAACACACACAATATCCAAGGATGACTCACCTCAAAACCAAGTCACACTTTTGTTAGTTTGCCTATCAAATGGTGGTGGGTAAAATATCTAGACTAGGAGTTAATTAATTATAACACCATTTCTCAAATATATTATCTATAATATACACTTATGAACCCATATGACCCATCCCTATAATATAAACACTAAAATATCTTAGTTTTCTAAGGTGATTTTAGCATAAAACACTATTTTGCCTAAAAAATTCTAAAATAAAGTAGTTTTAGAATCGAGCTACTAAAAATAGTAAAAATGTCCAAAATATATTAATAAAAGTTTTGGAGAAAATTTAAATAAAAATTAAATTATCGTTAACTTTTGGTTTTAGAGAGTGATTCCATTTAATATTTTTAACAATTTGATTTTGAAATAACCTTGCAAGCTGAATAACAAAACTTAGGTGTAGAAAACATCAACTATCCCTGGAAGAGGGCTCACAAAAAATACTAAATGTTAATATAAATGAAATATTAATATTTATATATTGATATTAAGCTCAAATAAATAGGTTTTAGATTTCTTATTCTAGAGATACCAACCTGATTAATTTCTAAAACCCCATTCCAGAGTGACTTTGTAGAATGTAACTTAGAAAACTAGTAAAACTAACATTAAACAAGGTTCAAGATGACCTTTCAAAAAATATAAAAAAATATTGTAAATAAAATTTGAAGTTTTATAAATTAATATGAAACTCAATACTACATGTTAAATCCTTTAGTTTTCTAAAATACTAATCTAGGCTATTAATTAAACACCCATTCCTAAGCGACCACGTAGGAAGAAAACAAAATCAACAAAAAATTTATGAATAAATTGCATTTGAAATTAATTTTTTAAAAATATCAACCAAAATTTATTGAAATATTAAAATTACTTGTGATAATTTAAAATAAAATAAGCCTCTATCAACCTCCAAAAATTATATTATGTCACTCTAAATTCTTTAGGAAGAGTGATTCTAAAGGTACTTTGAAAACTAGAAGAAGCCATTGAGTGGTGGATTTCAAAAAATGCCTCTAGAAATGGTTTCACTAAAATCAAATAAATGAGACAATATGATTCAAGTCCAAAGATTAAATTAATTTAATATAGAGGAAGATATTTCAATATTCTATTTAAATAACTTGACAAACACAATTATTTATTTGAGTCGAATCCCTATTGACCTAAGCCAATTTCTAAATTTACTTAGATTAGTTTATTAGTTATAATTCTCATATCAAATAAGTCAATATATGTTTTAGTGCATGAGGCTAAATATTTAAAAAACATTTTAGGTCAATATTGACTCATCACTTGATATGTGTTTAAGATGGAATTGGTTTTATAAGTTATGAATCAACTTAGTTTCATTTATCAAAGTTGCATTCTTGGATACAAGGTTTATATTGTCAAACATAAATTCACTATAGATATATAGAAATATTAAATCAATTTCAATTATAGAAGTTATGATCCTTTGGGTTATGAAGGCTTGGATTGAAATTTATTATTTGGTTACATTTATAAGGTTCATTCAAATCATCTTGAGTATTTAAATTCCCATCTTACAAATTTCAATATAAGATCAAAAACTGTGGTATTCATTAAACCATCAAAACAAAATAGACATTAAACAGAGAATTTTTATGCCTTAATATAATATACCCTTGTTTATTCCAATGCCTGAACCATGGTATCCCAAGGATATATAATTCCTCTATTCACTTACAAAATTACCTACACAACTTCAAGAGGAGAACCAATAGTTACAATACAATCCAAGGTTTACATTCCCCCTATGAAAATGAGGACAAACCACTTCCTTATCACAAGATAAAATAATATCATACAATGGTATCTTTTACAAACATTTATAATGACAAAAATATGTAATATCCTTGAGATTAATTGAGTTAGATATTATTTTCCTATCCCTATGAAAATAGTCAAATAGAAGGGGTCAGTTTATGCTGAGTAAGAGATTTGTACTCCCTCAACCACTTCACTTTTCCAAAATAAAAAATAGTTTTAAAGATTTTAATTTAACAACTAATAAAAACATACATATGGAAATTAAAAAATCTACCCAATAGATAAATAAATAATATGATTAACATCAACATGACACATAGCTTACTAACACCCAAAGTCTACTCTAAACATCTAATAATTACAATTATTATTACAGTAGTAGTAACAAATTACCAATATAGATAACTACACATCACCATTAGGTCAAATGAATAAATATGACAATCTATGAATGATATATAGCTAGTCACTCTCTATACTCTTTAGGTATGACATCAATAGGAATAATATTAAGATTATCTAGTCAATTTTCATTCACAAAAATATTGGATTGAAAATTTTAATATCAACTCATTTATATAATTATTAGGATGAGACCTAATTATAACATCATTAGTTGGGTTCTCTCAAGCAATCTAACCATCAAACTTGAAACAAAGGCATTATTACTAAACTTTGCATTCTAATATAGTTAACAATCAAAATAAAACTTCTAAATTCCTCTCAATTTAAATCCATTCCCAATGGTGATAGAGGAGGAGAAAATATTGTTTCTTCACACAACATGGATAGGAAATTTAATTCCATTAAAAAAAATACCCTTATAACAACTAAATATACACCATAATTTATCTACCGACATGCATACGCCTCAAATCTCCATTCCACTACAAAAGGTTTTTCTTATTACTTAAATTTAACATTCATATAAACCTTTGAATTTAAATCCTAACAATGTTAATGAAGCTTAAATGGAAATAATTTTATAAGTATAAGATCTATATTTATAGCTATAAATATGAAAATATAGACATATACTAAATGTATATTTAAGTATTTAACATTAATATAAGAAATCATCCCAAAATCATATTTAATATTATTTTCCTTATCTATATATGTATATGTATAATATTTGATGTTATACCTCATTAAGAACCTATGTAATATTGAACATAGGTTTATATATATATATATATATATATATATATATATATATATATATATATATATATATATATATTCAAGTCAAATATTTTATCCATATTTAATATTAAATATGATGTTGACAAAAATAAGAAACATATATTATTTTACGAATACCCATATATACATTTATACAATTTAATGACATACAAATATTTAATCATATATTATTTTCATTTAGGTATATTACATAATTTAATATATTTATATATATCATTTATAAAATTATATATATATATATATATATATTTGTTTTATATTATTTTTTGAAAAAAAATAATCATAATCCTGTCTTGAGGGTTTGGCTAATGATTGGGCCCTAAGGCCCTCGACTATGACCATGGTCATCAACCTAGCTCACATTAGGGGTTGGGGGAACCGGCTGGTTGGCTTCCCCATCCCCTCCCACTTTGTGAAGGGGTTGGGGATGGATTAACTACCACTTTCCACTCCATTCAATTTTTTAAACCAAATATATATATATATATATATATATATATATATATATATATATATATATTTAAAAAAGGGGTAAAAACTTTATTAAACTTAAAACATCAGATCACAAAAGCATCCAAATAGTCCACAAGACAAGCAAACCAAAAAAAATAGCCTCAAACCTCAACCCCACCAATATCTTCAGCAAGAATGGGTTCCAGTTCTTGACGTAAATCACCAAGAAGTTGCTCCCATTCATCCACCTTGCAGCCTTCTCCCTCTTCTGATGCCTATTTCTCCAAACAATTAGCCACCCTATTCCACTCCCATGGAATGTGGGCATAAGATACCGACTCCATGCAAGAACTCACCTGTAAAATCTGCTACACTATCATGTCCAATTGCCAACTCACATCAAAAAATTTCCTTTACAAGATCAAGTTAATTAGGACCTAAGAATCAGCTTCATAGATCACCCTCCTCTAACCCAAAGCATAAGCTCTCCTCAAAGCATATAGGATAGCCAAACCTTCCATCTTATTAACCATTTGCACTCCCTGATATGCCAAGAAAATAAAAACCACATATCCCAAAAAATCCCTATAAATCCCACCAATCCCAGCCACCCCTAGGATGCCCCTAGATGACCCATCCATATTAATTTTTAAAAGCCCAGTAGGTGGAGGCATCCACTTCCCCAACCATTGAAATTTTTTCTACCCCTGTGTACCATGTCTAACACAAGCTGAGATCGGAGATAACTCTCTTATGCCAAATCATTCTAGCACCTCAGCATCCCCTTTCTTTAATGGCAACATAACCTCGCTCTTCGCTTCAATAGATTCTTGGATC
Organism: Torreya grandis; assembly: GCA_037957365.1. Classification (NCBI taxonomy): domain Eukaryota; kingdom Viridiplantae; phylum Streptophyta; class Pinopsida; order Cupressales; family Taxaceae; genus Torreya; species Torreya grandis. Next base: position 1,711,937 of record JARHVA010004001.1, read on the forward strand.
ATTCCCTTAATTTTGCTCGAAACCTGCTGAGTCACCAATTTTTCCCCCTTAAAAATCCTCTAGTTTCTTTCTAGCCAAACTTGTTAGAGCAAGAAAATAAGGCCAGCATACCATGCATCTTGCAAGAAGGAAGTCGAAGAAGGGGGACAGCCCACTCTAGACCAAAAATCTGCCAAAGAGATAGTGTGGATGCACTGGCACTGCCACGCATCCCACAAGAAGTGCCACAATTAAAGAGTGAAGGGACAACAAAAGAAAATGTGAGAGGAGTCTTCCTCCTCTCTATTGCAGAGCACACACCTCGAAGGACTAGCAAATCCCCACTTCTAAATATTGTCCCATGTCAAACATCTGTTCCACACTAAAGTCCATGTAAAATAGTTACACTTCAGCCATGAGAAACCATTCCAAACTTTCTTCCACCATTAAACTTCCCCTCTATCCTCATACTACTAGAAAATCAACTCCAAATAGCCATAGGACACTGTATACTTCCCCTTGAGGTTCAGGGACCAGGCTAACACATCACTGTCCATAAGTGCATTACAACTACATCATGATAGAATATTCTATAGGTCCATGCACTCTACCTCCAAACCAAGAATCGGCCACTCTTCCAGGGACTTCCATCTAGCAACTGCCACCTACCCCTGAAAGGAAAGGGATTTAAAGTCACACACCCTTTTCTAGCCATCTTCACAAAGCCTCTGGGCTAGAGTATTTAGCTAAGGATATTAGCTAATTATAGGAGGGAAATAGTCCCATAAGTCATGCCAAAATTGGACCTCCACCCCACTCTTGCATATCTAGAAAAGACCCCTCTTAATCAGCTTGGCTCCTTTCTTGAGAGTCACCCAAATTGTTGAGCCTTTACCAACCAAATCATACCATGGAATATCCCTCCTGGGAATCCAAAAAAAATACTTATGGGACAACACTCTAGCCTATAGCCAATCTTTCTCCACACACCAATGCCAGTATAATTTGGTAGCCAAAGCAGTACTAGATAGCATAGACTATCGTAATCCCATCCTACCAAACATCTTTGAGCTATAAACCATCTCCCACTTAATTAGGCTCCACTTGGTTGAAGATAAATTCCTAGCCCATAAAAACTGTCTTGTTAAGGAGTCCAAGTCCTTAACAAATCTCATTGGTGCCACCTGGATCATACACCTATAGATAGGAAGAGCCTACACCACTGATTCAATTACTTGAACCCAACCCGTAAAGGATAACCAATGGTGGGTCCAATGATTCACCTTGTCCTAGAATTTGTCTAGGATCACCTACCATGACTCCTTGGCTAGCTATCTAGTAGAGATAGGAATCCTGAGATAAAGCAATGGGAGACTCCTAATTTGGAACCTAAGGATAAGAGCCATTCTTCACTGTATGGCCAGAGGAGTGTTAAATAAAAAAAATAGATGATTTTCCCTCATTAATTACCTATCCATAGGTAGCAAGGTAAACATCTAGGCTCTAGCGTATGTTATATGCCTCCCTAATAGTAGCCCTGCCCATCAAAGCCACATCATCCACAAACTGGAGATGGGATTATACAGGGATTTCCTCTCCCCACTACCAACCCTGAATAGCACCATCACCCACATTTCTTTTGATCAATCGACCCAAGCTTCTACCAATAAAATAAATAAGTAAGGAGAAAGAGGGTTGCCTTACCTCAATCCATGAGAAGCCCCAAAGAGATTAGAGTGTTCACCATTAATCAGAACTAAAAATGAGGTTGAGTTCACACAACTCAAAACCCAATGAATCCAATCCTCTACAAAACCAAAGGCACCCAAGACCTTCTAGAGGAATGACCACTAAACTCTATCATAGGCCTTTGACATATCTAGCTTGATAAACATCATCTTCTCATTAGGCTAGGTCATGTAATGTATAGTCTCAGTAGCCATCACCACACCATCCAAAATTTGTTAGCCCTCTACAAAGCCACTTTGCTCCTCTAAGATTAGCACAGGCAGCCACTTTTTTAACCTCTCAGTGATCCGCTTAAAAATAATTTTATAAGAGACATTGCAGAGAGTAATGGGCCTAAAAAGACTTAGCCTATCAGCCCCTGCACCCTTAAGAATGAGAACTAGGAAGGTGGAGTTCAAAGCCTAAAGCATTTGCTTGTTCCTCTAGGATTCTTGAATAACAGTCAAGAGGTCAAATTTGATAATTTCACAAAATTCATGAAAGAAATCAAGCGGGAAGCCATCTAGACTAGGCATCTTTCCTTTCTACATCATAAAGACTATCCTCCTTAACTCCTCCAAGGATATATCTCTCATCAAATACTCATTCATATCCTTGGTCACCAAAGATGGAATACAAGACAGTATCTAGACCTCTTCAGCTGAGTCCCCTTACACTTCTTCCTTGAATAACGAAGTAAAATACTGCACTGCCTCATTAATGATACCCTACGTAGAAGAAATAGTATCCCTATTGTCCAACACCAAAGAAGTAATCCCCATGCCATGATGTCTAGCCTAAACCAAATTGAAGAAGAAGGCTGTGTTCTTATCCCCTTCTCTAAGCCATTCGATCCAGGTCTTTTATTTCTAAAAGATTTCCTCCCTTTGTTCTCATTCCTCCAAAGATTTTAAGGCCCTGGCTTCTTCCCTCAGCAAAACCTCAATCTTTCCCTCATCCTAAATAGTTCTGGTAATGATATTCAGCTCCATCTATGCTTCATTTTTATTTTGGAAAACGTTCCCAAAATTTTGTCAGTTCCACTTTTTAATCTAGTACTTGATGAATTGGAGAAGCTTAACAAAAGTATACATTATTGTTCCTACAACAGGCCTACCCCTCCTCCACCAATCTGCCACTCATCCAAACAGGTCTGGGTCCCTGAACCACATAAGCTAAAACTTGAAAGGTGCCTTCAGAGGCTCATGGGTAGAAGAAATGACCAATGTTATTGGCCAGTGGTTTGAGCCCCTCCAATCAAGAATCTCAAGGTAGGAAGACCATGAACCCCCCACCCAATAATAGGAGGTCATGAATCTATCTATATGCTCTATAATGCACCTGTCCCCCACTCTTCGATTATTCTAGGGAAAGCATCCATTAACCGGCTTGATATCCACTAAATTGAGTGCCTCAATATTATCCTAGAGTAGGAGAGAAGAATTTTCCAGCTGTGCATTACCTCCTCTCTTCTCCATTAAATCAAGAATATCATTAAAGTCTCCTGCCATAATCCAAGGCAAATAGGGAAATAATTGACAAAGAAAGTGGATGTTTTTCCAAACAAGAAGTTTACCTTGGAAATTTGTAGGAGTATAAACATTGGAAAAAAGGACTGATTCACCTGACTCAATACATGAAGCCACCATAGATAAAGAGGATTTAAAGGAAATCAAGAACACAGATTGGATCTTACACGGGTTCCAAAAATAAGCCACACCCCCCGAAGATCCATGAGCTCCAATGCACTACCATGAACCATACCTCCATAACTTAGGTGCAATATTCCTCATATCATCCACAAAAACTTTCATTTCTTGAAGAAAGAGAATATCAAGTACTTGACATCTAACTAATTCCCTAACAGCCTTTTGTATGGGACCGTTGTTTAGTCCCCTTACATTCCACAAGATAATGATCATTTCATAGGAGTTATGAAGTGTGAGTCTAAGGTCTTAACTACACCAGACTCCACCAAGGTCTCCCCAATCATCTTGAGTCTATTTGTGTCCTTCTTACACCCCACTTTAGCACTTTTTTTCTGACATCTCCTTCTTTCCCTCCCTCTAGAGAATACCTAGGTGAGGAGAAGATTTTCCTTTCTTATCTACTTTTGTCCCCACAACCCTTGCCAAAGGGTACAAGTCCTCTCCATTCTATTTTAGGTCCCTATCTGTTACATCCCCCCAATTCCTCTATCAGCCCCTTAACAACCATGGGTAATGTTGACTCTTCCTGAAGAACCACCAGAAGATTGGCTGAATTAATCTTTGGTACTAAACCTCCCACAAACTACTCCACACTCATTAATCTTGGAATTACTTCTTACTATCCCAATCCATCCAATATTTCAAACCTATTGAAAGAGTCATCATCCTACCTCTCCCTAAGGGTCCTCTTCTATCCCCTGTTATGGCTTTGAGATTTCACCTGTACAAAACCTTCAGCATCCCTGCTCTCCCCAACCCCTAATTTCTTCCTTTTATCAGCACTGGGAATGCTACTAGGTGGTAGTTGGGGATGTTGCTCCATTGGCTTAGCCTTTGGACATCTTCACACCAGGTGTCCATACTCATGGCAAAGGCAACACCTAAAGGGAAGGGTCTCATAGTCCAATTGTTGCACCCAAGAGTATGAACCTGCACTCATCTCCAGTGCATTAGGCAATGGTTTGCTCAAATAAATTTCCACATAAATTTAGGCAAAAGCCATGACTTTCTTACCTAAAGTTTGAGTTGAAGACCCCACTAGCCTTCCAAGCATCGAAGCTAACATTAGGAGAACATCCTCATGATAGCATTCAATAAGAAGTCTAGGGAGCCTAACCCATACCGGAACCCAAGTTGGTAATTCCTCAGAAGGATTAAACCCAGCATGCCAAGGTTTAACAAAAAGTCCAACTTGATTGTAAAAGTATGACCCTCCCTCAAAAACCCTATTGCGATTAGCTAGGCATACAAACATGACCATGAAGTAGTTATTTGCCAATAACATGACCTCCATTTCTCCCTCTAGCTCCCACATTCTCCTGGCCCAACCCTCTAGAAATTGAAGGGAAACTTTTAGACCCAAAAACTTGCAATACAAAGAATGCTTGGAATAATATTCCACATCCTCTGAAATCATATCAAAAGGAATTACCAGTTTAGGTCATTCCTTGCATTTCTCCAGGCAACCATTAATCTTCATAATCTTATATCCCCCAGGCAAGCTCCATTCCATTGCTTCTAGATTTTGGGAAGTAAACTCCTAACCTACTATTTTACCTTGTTGATCCTACCTGTTCATGCCCACAACTGCACTAAAACTTTTTCCAAGCGTAGTTTTTAAAGGCTCCTATTGAGCCATGATCACACTCTCCTTGGTCCAGCGTGACCCTGTGCCACCTCTACCTAATGCCTCAGCCCTTCGCCACTCCCTCACTCCCCCAAATTGCACTTGTGCACACCAACCCACCAAGTTGACCGTGACTTCTTGCATTTGCTCAAGCTTGGGAAATCCCTCTAAAATAAATACTCAGAAGTATGCTTATCAACCAAATAATTTTTTCAATATACATTTTATTTTATATATATTTTTCATTTTTTAAAAAATATATATCTTTAAAACCAGTGACCTAGTCTTTCATGTATTTTTAATTTTTAATTTAATTTAATTTATTTTTATTTAATTATTTAAAATAAATTTAACATAAGAACCCTAAATTACAAATTCATATATATATATATATATATATATATATATATATATATATATATATATATATATATAATAAGAACAATACATTCTCAAACCCATTTCTTTTTGTTCATTACATCAGAAAATTCATATAAATTAAGAGTATAGAATCCCTTACCTATATATATATATATATATATATATATAATAAAAAGAAGAACAATACATTCTCAAACCCATTTCTTTTTGTTCATTAAATCAGAAAATTCATATAAATTAATATTATAGAATCCCTTACCTATTTAAATCTCCATTCCATTCTACTTCTTCCTCCATCTCTCTTCTTCTTTCCTACTTTCAACAAGTTCCTTCTAAGAGAGATAAAACCACCACCAAAACCCAAATTCACAACAAACACACCTCCAAATCCCTAAATAGGTTTTGACCAAGTTGTACATTTAAAATTTAAAACCCTATTTTTTTTTCATTTTCCAACCTTCCATGACTTGTCACTTTTATTTATCAAAGAGAGTACCCTCTCTTACAATCTAAAATGGGATCTTACCACTAAATAAATTTAAAGTTTCTCTACTCCCAAGACACTCAACCAAGTGGGTTGAGTGCCTATACTAGGATAGGGTCTAAGTAGGTTTTCTATAAAACTTATGGGGTAGAGTCCATATACTACCTATGATCCCTATGAATCTCATCAAAAGAATAAAATCCATTTTATAAATTTTTAAATTCATCTAATAAATATGAGAGGATTAACTCTAATTAATCCTTTTTTAACTTTTAATTATTAGTTATTCATTAATAAACAAAGAGGGAAATATAATTCAAATATTAATAGACATGTAAAAGCATCTCGATTGACAAGGGAAAACAATCCCTCATGAGGGGTATTACATGAACTCTATTCCTTGTTTGTTCCCTCTTCTTTTTATCGATGATTTATTCCATCATGTGAATTTCGGCTACATTTTATTTTATCAAAACCCTATTGAATTGGATTAACTTCTTTATGTCCTAATTTTTTATCTTTAAACATCTAAGTAATCTTATCCTTACAATAGATAACCTTGATACTAATAGTTTATAATGAGTACATTAACTCCCCACCAATTTTATCAAAATTTTCATTCTTGTTTGTTAGATTTTGATTTTTTATTCATTATAATAACATTATCATTCCTTAACCATTTAATGAATATTTTATGAAAATCAATATCCTTTTACACTAAAATGATTATGCCCTAAATAATAACAACTAAAGTAGATAATTCTATTTTACCGCTACTCTTTTCAACATCTTCATCCTTGATTTATTCATATTTAGCCCCATTATTAGCTAAAACATTCCAAACATATATGTATTCACTCCCTTACATATAATAAATGTAAAAAGGAGAAAAATTCCCCAAGTTTGAAGAAGAAACATTGTAGGTTTTTTTTTCATCAACAATATCTTCTATATTATGTTCCATGACTTTCTTTAGAGAACTGACATGCCCTTTTTAGCTGAAGGTTTCCTATGAAAAATACTTTATATTGTAATAAATTATGGATTACAAATGCCACCAACCCCACCCCCTTTTTAACAATAAGAACTATTCATCTCTTATATGCTAAAATATTCTTTGATACTCTGATTTAGTGATGCAATAAATAAGAAGTACCATATGACCACCAAAATCTAGTAATACATGGGGTAGTAGTATGAGAGAGACTTGTAACCATCTAAAAAAAATAAAAATGTATAGTCACTGCTATAGGTAAGCTAAAATAATAACTATAGGTGTGCACATAATTCTTTTAGGTAAAAAATATAATGAATATTTGCATTCTTCCTTGATTAAATATAGAGTTGTAAATGTCACAATTACTAAAGGTTATAAGCTTTGAACAAAAAAATAATACATCCTTATCATAATTTCCCATATTATATTGACATCCCTCTTTTGACATTATTATATTTGACATGAATTTTTAGTATATCCCCAACTTAATGTTTGAATTTAATATCAATCCAAAGGAGATAATTGCAATTCATATCCTTATTCTCTCCCAACTTAAGGTAGAAACTTGTCCTCAAGGTAATTGAATGGTTTTATTATGGGAATGTGATTAATAAATTTGACTCATGTAGGTGGGATAATTGATGAAATAATTTGGGGATACGAAAATAAATGGGATGACTAAACATTAGGGTGTATGAGGTGGTTATGAAAAATGTCATAGTTTGCTTAAGAATTTTGATGGCCTATAACAAGTGTTAAGGTTAGCATACTCCCATTTCTGAAAAATGGAGACCCTTATATCAAATCATACAAATTTTTACCCCAAATTGAAAATTTCATTTGATCAAGAGCATCATTATCATATTGATACAGTTTTGTATTTTAAGATCATCCAAACCTATTCTGGTTGGCTTATTTGTTCATGGATCTAGTTTGATCTTATTGCTAATATTAGATCTCTATGTTTTAGGTTATAGGTTCATTGGATTTAATTTGAAATGGGAAATACTCAGAGTTTTGTGTTTAAATTATTTTCAAGCCTTTGTTTTGTAATTGATTAAGAGAATTCATATTTGAATTGATAAAACCCTAGTCTAAGGTTTTAACCTAGGTTCCTTTTGAATTCAAATTTGGTAGGCAGATTTTAGTGAAAGTAGTTAATTATGCCATGAAATTAATTTAATTTTTATCATAAAGCTTAGTCATGTTTCTCAACACAACCAAGCCTTAGTCTAAAAATTCTATGTTGGGTCCCTTTACGTCCCAAACCCCTTTGTTCTATTTTATCTTAGCATGGTCCAACTAATGCAGGGTCCCTTTTGTATATCCTCGATAGGTCAAAAAGCTTTATCCTAAACTTTTAAACCCTAGGCTAATACCTTATGACTTATATTTTATTAGTTTTGGGGTGTTTTTTATTATGTTTCTAACCTTTCTCTAAAATCATTATGCCAAGTCCCTTTTAAACAGTGAAGTCACTTTGATATGTCTTAGATATAGCTTAAGACTTTAGCCTAAATCTTAATTTGCATTTATTAATATGAATGAAAACCTTAGCTTAAGTCTTATATATTATTCTTTAGCTAAGTTAAATATTATGCTTGTCTTTAGGATCAATAACCCATATTTTATTAGGTGAATTTAATCTAAAAAAATGAGATCAAAATGGGAAGACTAAGTATAAGAACTAATCTCACTCAACCCCATAGATATGATCAGATGGTGTGATTTTGCTCAGATGAGAAGATCCAATGGTGTGTAATCTAGGTGGAAAATTCAAGCCATAATAAAAGGGTTAAAGCTTGAGTATGTCTCTAAGATCAATGACATGCTTTTTCTCACTCGATATTGATCAAATGGTGTAATTTGAGTCAAGATTTAAGTGGATCCCTAGGAAAAGTGAGAGGGTGATAAGTGTCACCTTCTTGATAAATAATATTGAGAATCCCATGGCATTTGACCTTGAAAATCAAGATCTAATGGAGTGTTTTTGTCTATATAAGGATAATCCAATGGTGTAATAAATATGTTGAAAAGTTAAGATAGATGCAAAGATGACACATGGAATAGATTCAATCCACTAAATTAAAACTCAAGAAAATTTTCAAGATCAATGCTTTATAGATGAGCATACATATTCAGATCAATGGTCTATGAAATAAGAGGTAAAATTAAGTATGAAGATCCAACTAAGCACATTTGATCTAGAAAATCAAAATCAATGGTGTGTATCAAATGTTTAAAGGTCAAGGTGAATGCAAAAATGATAAGTGTCATAACCATAGGGAATAAAATGAGTAGCCAATGGCATCCAAGTTCTTAGATCGAGATACATAGTCCATGTTGATCTATGTAAAGATGATATAATGGTGTGAAATCAAATAAGAATTTTAAAAAAAAGGGAAATGATCATTTTTCAAATATGAATGAAAAAAGTGCCATGAAAATACCATGATGATGCCATGCAAGCATAAATTGACAAATCTAAAGATCTTTTGGGTTCATAAAAGCAAAGGTATAAATATAAAGATCAAAATAAAATATAAGGCACAAATCTCACATAAGTTCAAATAAGTTGTTTCCATTAAAACATTGAGGAGACATTCAAAAAATACTTAGCATCTAGAAAATCCCTAATGTGACCTTGTGAATATTATTATTGAGCAAAGGAAGATTAAATTGTCATCTATGTATGAAGAAATCAATCTGAACTAAATTGTAGACCACTAGTGGGTGACTCAAGTGAATTTTCAGCCATGACATATAGAAGAGGTGTCTTAAGGGAAGATGTGGAGCTATATCTAACCACAGATGTGGAAGGAAGAAATTTAAAAGATATGTAGTTTGATGACATGGCTCTAAACACATGATATATCCATTGGTCCAAACTATTTTGGATAGTTAAAGAGAAACAAGTCATCACCATAGAAGAGGAAAAGAACATATCTATAAAGAGGAGATACTATGATGTAGTGGTGATCTAGATGATATGCCTTGATTATTATATGTCAAAATCCAAGTTACTACAATTTATAGATATTCTTGTTCCTATCTTCAGAGATGCTAAAATTAATTAGGGCATGATAATTCATGAACGTAGCTTTAGGAAAATTTCCTATATTTATCTTATAACCTTTGAAAATTATTATAAATTTCCAAAGCCTCAAGTACACCTAGCCAAAATTAATGAGTGGGCCAAAAAAAAGACATGAAAAACATTTTTACCATGTGGCTATACTCTAGGAATCAATTATTTTCAAACTTCAATGGTAACATCCCAATCAACCAATTCAGAACTAGGATCAGGATGATCATGACTATGATGAATAGGGTATGTTTAAATTCAACAACCACATATGTGGATGGGATTTGGGTGCCCTTGGTCTATTTCATGGTTAAAAATGAACTCACCCCTCCCATAGGTGAGATAATCAATACTTGTTTTAGTAGGTAGTTCTGTGTAATTAAGAAAAAGACTAGGGGTTAGTTTTACATGATGTCATACTTGTTGGAAGCCCTGCTTGCTACAAAAAAAATTCTTAGTGTTAAGGAATGATTTCCTGATGGAATACAAACCATCTCCCAATACTATTCAAACTTTCATATTTTTAAATATAGGTACCATATTCAATTTATTTATGATTTTGTTTACCTGACCTTAGTTGAGGCTATTACAGGGAATATAATTCCAAAGGTCAACCCATTGATAAAAAATATAATTGAATCCATGGGGGACATCTAGTTATATCTTTATTGAACAATAATTAGGATTGAAGGAACATAATGCACCCCACCTATACTATGAGTCCATGTACCAGTCAAACTAACTGAACAAGAGGTAGCATACCAAATATGCAATGGTATAGATGGTCTTCATAAGACCAAGAGGAAGGAAATGATACACACCCTCCCCATAACCATTGACAAGATTGTGTTTCAATAATTTGAAAATATTGAGGTTACCTCTAAACACAAGGCCTCTTTTAGATTATAACATGATGAACTAAGGAAGTAGGATCCCTAAGGAAAACTTATGGGGAACTTGAAATCTAAAAGAATCAATGTAGTTTATGACCATCAACTTGGTGCATTTGATCCAATGTACACAAATTAATCTTCATTCATTGAGGTCTTGGCAAGAGTGAAAAAACATAACATCAAACCTAAAGTAATGATGCTAAGGGAGAAAAAAGGAAGTGATGATATATGGTAGTTAGGACTAAGGAAGTACCATTTGATATTTGGTCCATCTTCTAGACCTCCTCTAACATATCCACAAACAATGGTACAAAATCTTTAGTCAAAAGTTGAACAAATGCCAAAGGAAAAAAGGCCTGATGAGATTTTAGCTTTCTCAACTAGATAGTAGAGCAAGGATCACTTGTTGAGGAGATTGACATAATAGCATTGGACCCTAGGGAAAAAATTGAGGATTCACTTAACATTATATTCACTTCTTACCAATTGGATGAATAATAAGCTTGAGTTTAAGAGGCATAGAAATAGAAGGGAAAGGAAGTAGTATTTGACTTAGTCCTTGTGGTCACCCCTCCTAAAAGAAAGGTTGAGCTTGTTATGATTCTAGTAAGGGGTAAGAGACCCTGGTTGACCTTTACCCATCATTTGAGTGAGGTCAACATATTTAGTGAATAGAATGTGATAAAATGTCCAACCATTCCTCATTAGTTTATATATATCAAGTAATAGAATGCTCCTACTCTACATCATATATGGGTAATGACAAAGGTTATCATCATCACTACACATGAGGAACATAAGCCATTGATTATATATTTATAGAAATAAGAAGAGAATAGAATGGTTATTCTAGGGGAGGAAAATTAAAAATAGATCAAAAACCCATCCCCAAGGATAATATATTCTTTAGTTGCTGTCAAATTTGACCCAACAATTGCTAGTCTACATACAGTGACTAAAAATAAAGCCATTGTCGTAGGAGAAGAGTTCACTTTTCAAAAAATGGAACCATTTGTTGTCTTGACTCTAGTATGAGTAGAAAAACTAGGAGAAAGCCCTATTTTTGAGGAAAATGTTCTTAAATTGGCCCAAGAATAGTCAACCAAGTTGTAGGCTGCCTCAAAGGCATGTAGTAAAAAAATGATATTTTGCAAATGGAATCTATATTATCATTTCTTGATGCTATGATTAAGATTTTTGAAGCATCCTTATATGACATGTTTAATTATCTAAATTTAATACAATATAAATATAATTTATTGAGCTAGCAAGATGTAGTAGCAAAAATCTTAAACACCCAATGGAAGAATACAAGAGATAAAATGAAAGAATTAACCAATATCTTGATGGAAGATCAAATCCCTGGTTTCAAGACCATTATCATGTCTCATCTCAACATAGTCATATGATTTATTGTGGATAATATCAAGGGTTTGATCACATGGTCTAGGTATTTAGAAGGTCTCCTTGAGGATGGTAAGGAACTACTAAATAGGATGGAACACTTCCTAGGGATTATGATCACAAAACCAAATACACTCAACTCTATGGGCCTCATCATGGATTAAGATTTCAAACATAGAACCACCCTAGTCATGTAGGAAGTCAAAATCAAAAGCTAAGGCAAATCTAGAGTGAACAACAATAGGTTCATGTTTATGATCCTAACATTAGAGGAAAATATTGGTAAAGTAAGGAACATTAAAGAAGACTTGGGAAGAAATGATATAGACCTTAGAAAATTTGTAAACTAAGAATATTAAATTTTCATGGAGCCTATTGTTAACCTCAAGTTGATTGATGAGCAACATGAAAAGACTATGAAGGTTCTTCAATATAAATAGGGGACTACATTGACACAAGGGCCTCAAATCTAGTTAGGAATATTATTTTTATATAAGCTTTGTAATATTTTGACAATATAATATTATTATTATGAATGTAAGTGTAACTTGTAAAACATATTGCCTATAGGTTAGTCCATTAAGAAAAGTCTAGTGTACTCTATAACTTTATAAAAAAGTGTAGTTGTCCTTACACTTGTATTTTTGTAATTAGATATGACTGACTGACATACTTCCTTACCTTATATAAAAGGAGTATTTTCAATTGTAAAATGGGGGGATTTATTAGAGCTAATACCTAATTATAACTTTTGATCAATCAATATAAGCAAGTGAT
>JARHVA010004001.1:1732500-1742268 GCA_037957365.1 Torreya grandis
TTAACAAATGAATACAATTAGATGTTGCCTTAGATATATTTTCTATTATTTAAAAAATACCCAGATTTAAATAACAAGCAGAATGATCTAACTTACATAATGCTTGTATCAAATTTATATACCTATATAATACATCCCATAATTTGGTATAGATACAAAAGCACCATAAATAGGCATATCCAATTTTTCCTAACATACAAATTGCCATCCATTTAATTTGTTGGCAAGGCATTTACACATTGTTAACTATAGTCTGTGATATCTAGTTTATAGGTACCTTCTACCTAAATACCAATGATTTTTATTCATTTTTGAGATTCAAATTATTGTGGAGTCTATTTTGAAATTAACATAGTAGTTTATAAGCATAGACTCTCAAGTTCAACACCTATAGTGACTTAGTACTAGGTCTTGTTTTATAAGTCTAACTAAATTATATAATGGCCTCTATATTGACTTAATTTAAATTTGTTCCTTATATTATATATAATATGTAGAATGAAGACCTTATTGAGTAGATCATAGTTATATTTTTTTAAGTACTATTAAGTAGATTCATATAGAAACCTATCACTAAAGCATATCATAGTTCTTTTTTAAGTAATATTATATAAAATATTAATTTTATCATTTTTTTAAAGTAATGTTATATATAATATTATTAATCATATTTTAGTTTGTACTATTAAGTTTTATCACATATCACAGATGATTTATATATATTGATTCAACTTATTAAGTAGATTTGAAATTTAGTAACAATTCAAGTTATATATGATTTCATGTACTTCAAGTTAACCTATCCCAATTTATATTATATATTTATGAATATATTAGAGGAATTTGGTTGACTTGTATTAATTTGTGTAGAATATAATGGTGTTATTTTAAGATGCCTAACACATTTATTATTTTAATCATGTCAGTTAATAATTATTAGTAGTTAATATATGTAAATTTGATAATCTGGTTCGTTATTCAATCACTAAGTTGATTGAACAAATAGTGAGTCTGATCATCCAAAAAGTAATTTTGATTACCTAGGATGTTAACTACATTAGTATCATGATACTATGCTTTTAATATGTTAAGTTTCATGTGATTCACTATTATAATTTGATTTAAATAACATAAAGGTTATAAATAAATAGATTTAATTCATATTGATATAAGTATGGTTTTATATAGGCCACTAAATTCAACACTCAATATAACACATTCAACTTTTAACTCATAGTTTTGACAATATTCAACATAAGTACACAAATTTTAACTACATAACCAACCTGTAAATCTACTCAATTATTCCTTAATATGGAAATCTAGAAATAATCCTTTTACTTCCATTCTCCACTCTACCTTCTTCTCCTCTAAATTTTCTTCTCCTGTGTAGAAATTGAGCCCCTTTTATCTTCTCCCTAAATTCTTTCTTATTCTCTTCATGAAAAGAGGCATAGTTTTTGTTTTTAAGATTTCTCCATTTTATTTTTTATTTTTCTTCATTTTTTTAATATCTTTATTTTTTATTTTCCCTAATTTTAAACATTCTATTTCTCTAAATTTATTATTTTTTTATTCTATTCCCTTCTTATTTTAATAATTTATTTTATTTTTTCCTCTTAATTAGAAATTATTATATTCTATATTGATTACAATAATCAATAATTTCACTAAATAAATTAGCACCTCAATGTCATAAGGACATAATGATAAATTCATTAGTCAATAATTTCAAATTTACTCCAATTATAAAATCACAAAAATTTAATGGTTATAGATATGATAATAATGCAAACACATAATGTGAGTTCAATATAACAATTAACTAAATTAACCATGAGAAAATAACTATAAATTAAAGAAAAATTAAACACATTATGATGACCACTCCATTATGCATCTAATCATGTACTAGCTAATGTGGTGTGTGTTGGATTTTGGCGGATTTCTTTGTCATCTCCCAACAACTCCATCTATGTCACCCTCTCTAATGATTCTCTCCCTCTATCACACTCTGAGGGATGAGTTTTATTGTTTCAACCTGATAAAAATTAGGTATTTATAAAATAACATCATGCTATACATACATCATAAAATGTAACTGAAATAACAAATCAACATGGTTGTAATGTAAACATATATATTATAGCTAAATCATAGAAATGTAATCATGTAACCTAAACAATATCATAATATCTCATAACAATATATATCTCAAAGCTTATTTTAAATAACTATTGTTACTTTTTCACCCTTTGATGAGATGTCTCAACTCTCCTCATCTAAGTGGCACAATTGAAACAATTATACACTATGGGTGAGCCTAAGAATGAGGTGAATCTCTAGATAGGGATAGCTCCCTTGATGTACCACTTGTATAACATTAATACACCTAAAATTTGTGAGGGAAAAGGGAGATATAAAACTAAAAGAAAACTATCCTAAAGGAGGTGATACACCAAATTATTTGATGACTACCAACTAGATGTATGTCACACATGAGAACAAAGGACTAACCAAACATACACTTCTCTGATCTTAATCTTATCATATCAATATTTAATTATGAGGTTGTGATGAATGTATAGGTTAGGAGTACTAAAAAGAGCCCTAGGATGGCACTATTTGAATATACTAACTCACTCAACCTTGACACATCAATAAAACACATCAATTAACCTACAAGAAGAAGCTTTCCCACTACAAATAAGTGAGATAATGAATCAAAAATGCTAAGGAAACCACAAGTCATCACCAAGAAAAATCAATCATTCAAGTGAACAAACTATAAATATTCATAGAAGAGGTAAAAATCAAGTCTTTATTTATCCATGGTATGCAAATGAGTAGGGCTTTGTCATAATCAAGTGAAGCATAATTTACAAAGGCTAAAATGGATAGCTCTTATATAGCTTGAGAGAGAGAGGAGAAGAGAGAAGTACAAAGGTCATAAATACACTTTTAAATATAATAAATGAGTTACTTATGCATGAGAAGTTAATTTTATACTTATCATGTAAATTTAGGAAGCACAAGTGTCACCCCAAGGCATGAAACTCTTGTAAAGTGGCATGAAATTCTTTGTGTTGACTAAGAAAATTGCCTTCATGATTTAGCCATATTTTAACGTCCAGAAATTGATTATGGATAGGTCTCATGATTTTAATTATATTTAAAGGTTTCATACATGCCTCTACATGCATTGGTTATTGTCTTGATCACTTGGATTCCTCTAAAAGTGAGCCACCACTACTTGCACTAAAAAAAACTTCTCTTTCACACACCTTGCACACTTTTCCTCCAAAATGGATTTAGTTTCTCATGAAAATATTTAAAAGGTTGTGAATTACATGTTTCAAGACCATCCATGGCCTTAGAGGCATCAAATACATCTTAAAAATCCATCCACTTGAAGTTCCCACACTTCTCACCATCTTATTCACTATGCAAATTTTAACTAACTGAGATGAGAGTTTTTTTTTGTAACACTTAAGAGTTTTTAAAAGGTAATATATATATATATATATATATATATATATATATATATATATATATATATATATATATATATATATATATATATATATATATATATATATCTTTATATATATATATTGAGTTATCTTAAGTCTAAATATTCCTTCTAAAGTTGATTTCATCTCTTGAAACCTCTTAGAACCTACATAATGCACATAATAGTTATAAATATCATGTTTTATACTCCATCCATATAATTTCATATAGCTAATCATGATGGTAGGTATCCTAACTAAGTAGTCTACAACATACAATCACTTTTATGGTAAAACTAGGCCATTAGAGTAGCTTTCCATCTCCATTTCCTTCATTAAGTTTAGAACCAGGGTTTATGAGGATTTTGAGTGATTTAGGCTCTTAGGATTTATTCATGAACCTTTGACATTGGAACTACCAAAAAATTCAAAAACATTAATTTTTATTACCTCCATAAACCTCCCTAAACTCCTTATATCTCCATTTAAGGTTCCAAGGGAGATATGAACATTCTAGTTTGCCTTATCAAGTTCTTTTCTCCATTCTAATAGGCATAAGTTATCTTAAAGCCAAAAATGGATTATTCATGGATTCATTTTCATCCAAATATCTCAAACACATATTTTATGACCCTATTAATATTAACAAATGTATTATAATTCCCCTCTCATGGTGGAAGTGAAAATGACTCTCCATTTGGCTTTAGGCCTAACCCTGATGCCTACATAAGCCTAACTACATACTTGATGATTTAGACCATTTGTTGATATTTTACATCATAATAAATTTTCATCATGTTTTTTCAGGTGTGTTCCATCCTCCTAAATCTCTCTTAAATGTCAAAAAAAATCCTAGCTCATCTTTTATCTCTCATATTAAGGACTGTAGGATTTACACTCAAGGGGAGTGCCCTCTATTTAAGACAAAATAGATGGCACTTCCCCTATTTTACAAAAATAAAAAGTATTATATGGGATTATATAAGTTAAAATTATTTCATACACAAAAATTCAACCCCTTTTCATATTATTAGACCCTCTAAAAGTACTAAAACTAAGACAAACTGCTAGAAAACATATTGTCTATAGGGTTTCACTATATGGACTACTTGACTGTATTACCTGACCCTTTCTCTACCTATTTCCAACTCATGATGGTTTAAAAATTTTGTCACTATTATTTTATAGGTTTTCATTATGTTTACAAACCTTTATCACCCATTTTTTCTCCTTGAACTATACTCTTACTTAGTTAGGCCTGAGTGATACGTTGGCCCTGCTTGTATATTTCCCCTTGCATGTAGGTATAAATCACACTTTTTAGGATTATTAAATTGATATAGGGTCATATTAAAAGCTTAAATTTTATAACATGGTTCATTTAGTGACCCATTCCATGTATTTTATATGCCAAAAACTTACAATAGTTATCAACTAAGTCACTATTAGTTGTAGGTGTATGTTTAGGGTATTTGCATAGACTATCTCCACCTCTTTATGTGGAAATAAGGTCTTAAAATGTCATTATTAGGTCCATAATTCATATTAAATTCATAAATTAATTATCCATACTAATAATTTATTCAAAACATGGTTTTAGGTCTTCGTTCCTTCCTTGACCTACAAGACTATTTTTCCTCTTAAGCTTGGCTATAGTTTCTCATTAGATGTTGATGAGACCAAGAAGGTGTTTTATATCCAAATGGTAAATATTAAACATAATTAATTCTTAATACATAATTTAATAATATTATAATAATAAAAATCATCATCTAACAACAAATTTAAGCATCTTTGCATTTTTCAGCTTAGTTGGTTATAGGTGCATATTTAAGAGAGGAGACACCTATATGTGTGTATGGGCTCAAAAATATACATATGAACCTATTTTATGATCCTATAGCTCATAAATTTTATTAAAAACAATAAAAAACAATTCAAACATGAAGTTATAGTTTATAATATCAATGTGGAACACAAAGGTCACTTAATCATTTAAATCTTATAAATAACAGTGAAGGAATTCAGTGCATAAAAGTGTCATTTTGGGTCCTTCAAAAACCAATTTATACCAATAATAAGCCTTATAAACTTTTAATTATTCCTATATTATGTAATATGTACAGGTAAAAGTCACTAGTATGTATCAGTATTATTTATATCCTTTTTTATGCTATCAACCGAATGGCCAAGACCTCAATTTTCTTGTTTTAGGTAAAATGGTCCCTAAACCTATAGTAATTGCCCTTGGAAGTGATATTAAAATATATTTAAAACCCTAGAAATTAAATTGGGTCTTCCATGGTATACAACACATTAATAATGTAAGGATGATTTTATTATATGATTCATCTTCACCATATAAGCACCTTCATGAATCTATGATGTCACCTGTAGGTGACCATTTTCATGTACAAACAAGTGTAGAATTACATATAGTGTGCATTGTTTTTTGACCCCATGAGTTCTAGGCTTATCTCAATACCACATAATTTATTCTTCACACTTAAAAAAGAAATAAACCACCACTAATGTAGTCATTATAGCATGAAATCATCATGAGATACCTTTATGTGCACCCTGAATAGTATAAAGGTAGTATATGTGAAATGGTATGAGCAGTGATATCATGAATTTAAAATTATGAATAAATCAATTCTCTTTAAAATTTATAAAATAATATATGATGATATAAAATCCTAAGTCAATTTTTTATACTTCGTTTCATCATTTGAAAACTTCTATAGGCACATGTAGGTGCATGTTTATGGCAAAATGTGTGAGGATGTTGCACATGACCATAATATTTTTTTCATCCTTATAAAATTTTGTGATAATCACTTTTAAATGTCACAATGATATGTATAAACCTTTTAAAACTTTATACCACTCAATGTATGTGGTAAAGATGCTAAAACAGTCTACGTAGTTGACTGTGCATGACAATCATGGAGCAAACTGACTACATCTCACTTGTGACTACAATTCTATGGAATATTTATTTATAGAATTCAATTTAAATGGGATTATAGAAATATTAAATTTAAATCATGAAAATAATCTTATTTTCACCCTTTAGAATCATTGGCAAAGCATGAAGACTCTATAAATGATGAAAAACTACTTGTTATCTTCAAATGAGACCAGTCTACAAACTTGAGATGATTTGATCATAAAAACACCTTGAAACATGAAACACGTAATGTAAAAAATTATTTTATGGATTCAAAATAATATATAATCAACATCACCATCTAGATTGTACAAAATCATTCAAATAAGAATAAAACCTATAGGGTGCACATATTAACAAGAAAAAAGATCGACCAACTTATTAATAATGGTTTTTGAAGCACAGGTCACCATTATTCTAAAAATAAACATAAAATTGAAGATTAATAAGTTTAATCTCACCTCCCAAAGGATTTTGACCTATAATTTTTCCAACTATTCATACCAAGCATAAACCTCTCAACCAGTTCTATGTGTCTAAAAAGGTGAAAAAGGAGTAAAATGGTTTTGGAAAATTTTTAGCACTTATAGAGTAATTTAAGTGTATAAATGAGTCTTAATAAGATTAAAAGTCATTAAATTGCCTTTTTCCATATGTCACCTTCCCTCATGGGTCGTACAAGTGCCAAACTCCCTCTTTTCAGTTGGTTTCTTAATCTTCAGCTAGATAACCTACAATATTCATATGGGTATAACATTATTGATATTAAATCTAACTTATTATGTGTTTGAAAGGAACTTAGGACACTTATACACTTTTAAAACTATTCCACTTGCATTTATGACCCCTAAAATGACTTTAAAAGACATAAAGATTAATGTGACTAAGACCAAGGCTAATACAACATCAAATTACATCAAATAGACTATAACATACCTAATGAAAAAATATTAGACTCCTAAAAACACCTAAAATTAAGTTTTTTACCTGTATGGGCCCTAACTCAACTTGTAGGGTCAAATTTGGTCAATTAATTGGTGACTCATAGGGGTAGTATGCTTGTTATACTAACTAGACTAGTAGCCTTATCAATACATTAGGCCTAGGGATTCATTTAAATTCTAAGACACAAAATTAGTAATTTGACCATTGACAATAAGCTTTGATCAAGACAAGACCACTTGACTACCTCAACCACACAAAATAAAAAACACACACAAAACAAAGCAAACAAGCATGTACTTCATAAGCACTTATATAACAAACACAACAAACTAAAAAAAATGACTCAAACACTAACTAACTTGATATGAAAAATCCATCTTGGATCAAATGGGAATTTTTAAACCCTTCTTGATTCATGACATGAAGGAATGAATGAAAGATATAGTCTTTTGATCTTGACATTAATGCCTCCAACCTTTTCATGATGTTTGCCAACTTCATTGGCATGAGGTTTAATGAAAAAAAGTAGTTAAAAATAGGTTGGCAATGTAAATTAACTCCTCTTACATCTAAACACCCTCAAATTTCTCATATTGATCCTCAATTATAACCTCTAATGGTGGTTTAACAAGGCAAAACTTATTGATTTTTATAGTTCTCTCAATAAGATTGGGTTTCTTCTCAGTTGTAAGTTCTTCTAGTTCATCAAGGAGATTTGAATATTCTACCCAATCTTGGTCATTTTACTCCATGAAAAAATCTTTATTCACCTTTTCAGGTACTTAACCCTCAACTTGGTAAATCTCTTCAAGCTCTTGAAAGAACTTTATTCGTAACTACCAATCATCTTTGTCCTCTTTATCATCTAGAACCACTACCTTTTCAATATTCTCTTCTTAATGTATGAGGTCATCGATATATTTTTCTTTAATATCCAATGTATCTAAGGTTGATTCAAAATCAGGTTGGGGTATTGGGTCATCTTCAAGAACAACAACTTTAACCTTGGTCTCAAGAGATTTTTCTAGGACTGTAACCTCTTTGGGGATGACTTAAAATTATTCTTCATCCTCAATAGCACATTAATCTTCATGATTGAGATGATTATCTATGACTTTTTGATCATATTTAGAGTCTTATTCAAGTAATTTTATCTTAAAGTGTTTGTCACATTCCTCATATACAACTATAAAAGAGTCTTTAGCATGTTTCTTTTCATACAAAAAGGCAAAATTACACTTATGATCACTAAAGGGAGTCCATATAATGATTTCCTCTTCTTAAACATTTAGAACCTCTTTAGGTATCTAAATGTGTACTTCACCCATTTTAACCTGACATTACTTCTCAAGGACTAAAAAAATCCTTAATTTCTTTCTCCTTGGTGATGCCAAGACGAGGCATCTTGTAATCAGATGACTTAGCCCAATGAGGCTACCAAGGAGGTATGTTTTTTTTCAAACAAGAGTTATAAATTATTATCAACCAAGTGTTATTATTTAGGTTTCCACACCATAGGTACATCAATTAAAATATTTATAGGGTGAGGAGAAGATGAACTATTTGGTGCAGGTGGAATGTAGAACTCAAAATCAGATTGAGAGTGAAATGTAGGGGATTCTTTTGGAAGTTCTTGAGGAAGAGGAAGCAAGCCTTGGGCTAAAATATCTTGATTTTATTCCTTTAATTTTACAATAAATTATTTTACATATGATTTAGCTTGAGCACTCTCTTGAGTAAGGTTATATGGAGTGCATTTAGGCATATGATCTTCTTTGGGATCTAAACCTTCCATCACTCCTTGACTTAGCAATTTCATCCTTGAATCTAACTCTTCAATTTGTTTGGCTAGGTTCTCTTAGAAAAGTATTTATTGAATTTCATAAGAATATTCATGATAATTAATATTAAAAGAGGGATAAAATTGAGAACAAGAGGTCTCTTAAGGAAGTGTGGGAGGGACTTGCATAGGATCAAACTCTTTCTCAACCTCACACTCTTTGTCTAGGATTGTATCCTCTTTGTTTCCCCGTGATTCTAATATCTTATTCTACTTTAGGATTTAGGATTAAGAGTAATTTATTAAGGTGGTTATGAAATTTTAGGAGTGTATGAAGTGTTCAAGTATCTTGGATTATCCTTAGGCTTAGATTCTCCACCTTATCTCCAACTTAGGATTTCATATCTAGAGGTCACTTCTTGAGGTGGGGATGTAATTAGAGAGGGAAATAAGGGATTAAATTCCAATTCCTTTGTTGATGATATGGAATTTTTCTTATGTTTATTTGTTAACTCAATTTTCCTATCAAGATCTGATTTAAAAATAAGGTTTATCTTTTCAACTCTCTCTTCTTGCTA